>CM043358.1:3032199-3052199 GCA_023718395.1 Leucaspius delineatus
AAAGACTGCCAGCCTTTATTCAAAAGACCTCGAGATATGTTTGGCAACCTGAATGAATTTAAATTAATTTGCTATATTTCAGATCAATATATTTGTTTCCTTACAATTTTAATTAACTTTAACTTTATTCTCATCTGAATTATAAATAATTTATTTCTGTATAAAATAATACTACTTTTAAAAACACATTTGATTTTCTTTTTCATTCAATGTAGAATGTGTAACTTAAAAATAAACAGATTAGTGCTCTAATTTAGGACAAGAAATGAAAACCAATGCAATGATGAATGTCCAAAAGATGAGATCATTTTTGCTTTTAAACTGTGTGTGTGTGTGTGTGTGTGTGTGTGTGTGTATGTGTGATTTTGGTTGGGTGACAGTTACAGTTTGACAAGAGTTCACAGTTTGACAAAAGCACAATGTTGTGTTTTACACAAATATAAGTAGGCTAAACACTTTTTGCAGTTTTAATGATGTCCTGTATGAAAATGACGGAGTATGTTTTTATGTTTCCACTGTTCGATCGCGCCAGTGCCTCTCTCTCTCTGACACACACACATTCCAGCATTGCAATCTTGACACCGCAGCCTGTTCATTTTGCTGCGTTCACACCAAAACGCGAATAGAGCGCCAAATTTGCGTCTATCGCGTCTAGTTCGATGCTTGAACAGTTTGAATCCATTCGCGCGTCCAAAGCGAATAGGACGCGCTGCGCGCGTATAATGATAAAGTGAGCGTTTGAAGCGAAATAGACGCACGTTCAGAGCTAAGGCGGGCTACAGATTAGGTGTCCCTAAAGAACCCGCATGTGCGCGTATCTAACAGTAACGTTAGTTCCGTATTACATTAATTAATGTGCACGCGAGATTTATTTATTTTTATACCGTGTATTCTCTGTGTAAATCCATGCACCGAACGTACGTTCAGTACGAATACGTACCGTTACACCCCTAATGGGTATCGATCATAGGTATCGGATAATTTTTTTTCTCCCCTCCGATATCCGATCTAGCATTTTGGGCCAGTATCGGCACGATACCGATGCCGTGGATCGGATCGGGACATCCCTATGTGCAACGCAAAGATTCCATGGACGTTTAAAGGATAACTGCCGCCAAAATGCAACCTAGGGTCTTTTTGTGAATCTACCCGAGGCAAACTTTCGTTTAAAAGCATAATTAGAAGATAAACGCCACTTTTAAGTTTGACCGTATTTTTGTTTTCGGTCAAATTGCCTTGTGAATGGGAGTGCTTGGGGCACGACTATGATAGCATCAAAAATCGCTATTTTTAAAACACTAAGAAGGCTCGACACAACATGAAACTGTGCTGGAAGTCTCACCAGGGGCTCTACACATGAACTCCAGCATTGAGAACATTGTTTGTGTACACAGAGTTTACTAAAAAGAAAGATTTTGAACAACTCACTGTAGCTGTGTCCGCCGGCATTTTGACAGTCAAAAATAGTCGATCTCCGAATGCGAATGAACTGACTCTGAATTTTAGTATTGTTTCTTATATGAGGATCCTTTTTCAAATACAAGGTCAATATTGATTTTCACTAACGACAAAACAACAAATTATCCGTGAATTTATATGGAACTAAGCTTTAGGAGCTTTCCATCTTTACTCTCCTCCCTGTTACGTTGCATTCGGAGATCGACTATTTTTGACTGTCAAAATGCCGGCGGACACAGCAGTTGTTCAAAATCTTTCTTTTTCTTCGTGGAACCATAGAAGCCAATAAAGAACCTTTATATTTAAGAGTGTAGAAGATGAACTGATCTCCAGTAGGTATACAAATGAATAAGGATGCATCAATATGAAAATTTTGGCCGATACCGATAACCGATAATTCTTTATATTTTAAAACACATAACCGATAAATTGGCCGATAAATCTAATTTTTTAATAATTTTTGAGAGCCTGATTACAAAAAAAAGCCATGACCCAAGCACACAGTTTTAATGTTCTCATTGTAATTGTATGTAGCCTATATGACAGACTTGCACTGCATATGTTGCACTGAACTGTATTTTCCTTTTTTGAAGGGATTCGGATCAAATTTCAAGCAATTCAAAACCATCATGTTGAACAGTGCGCATCTGAAGTGTCTCAGCTGAAGGAAATAATCCATTAATTATTGGCTTTAATATATCGGGCAAATTTTCTTATCGGGATGATAACGATAACATTAAAAATTATCATATATATCGGCCGATACCGATATGGTCGCCGATATATCGTGCATCTCTAAAGATGAAACATTCTGAAACTTTTTTAAGCAAGACTAGTGTATTATTTTTGTTTTGTACAAATTCAGATTGAAAAAAGGAAAGGAGCGCCACGCAACATTTAATGCACCCTCTCAGATCAGATCTCAGATAACCTTTACCAGAGTCTCAGACTTTATTTGTTAGGTATATAGCTTGTTCACAGTCATTGTTTGGAAAGGTTAGGTGATGCAAATTTCAAAAGTCCCAACAATCAACATCCATGTGTTCCTCTAAGAAGCCATTTCCTCAGTTCTAATGCAATTAAGAAATGGCAGAAAACAGGAATGGTGGAGGTCAATCTGAGGTCTGGAAGCCTGAGAAAGCTTTCTGAGAGAGAACTGGAGTGGTGGTGAACTGTTCTGTGAAGCGACAAATGCACAAATATGAATCATGCACAGAAAACCTTTCCTGCATCCTCAAATGTCTGAAGTTTGCAAGTGAAAATAGAACGTTTGTGCTGGAATGAGTAAAGGTATGATTGAAGGGAACAAAAGGACGCAGAATGTCATGAAAAGATCCATCTTTAATTGTTAAACGTGGGTGTGGACAGATCATACTTTGAGCTAGTGTTGCAGCGAGTGTCACTGAGCGAAGAATGGATTCAATTAAATACCAGCAAACTCCGGAAGCAAATATCATGCAGTCTGTAAAAAGCTGGATGCTTCTACAGCAGTATAATGATCCTAAACACACACAAAATACACAATGGACAACCTCAAGATGTGCAAGCTGGCCTCACTGTGCTCAAGTATCATCGAAAATCTGTGGATAGACCTCAAAAGAGCAAGACAACCCAATGATTCACAGAACTCAAATCCTTTTGCAAGGAACAAGGGGCAAAAATCCTCCAAACGAAAACTCTTAGCTGGCTAAAAAAGGCATTTACAAGCTGTGATACTTGTGTTCCTAAGTACTGACCAATGCAGAGTGCCCGGGCTTTTTTCTCTTTTATTATCATGGAATTGTTAAATTATTATAGAAAAAAATAACTAAAAGCATTAAAGAAACATGTCATCTTTTACATTGTGCCTTTTGGAAATCGGGTAATCTTTTAATTGAGCCTGGGTTCTCCCAAGGTTTTTTTTTTTTTTTCCATTAGGTCACTTGATGGAGTTTTTCGGTTCCTTGCCACTGTTGCCTTTGGCTTGCTCAGTTGGGGATATTTTGGGGATATTTAATTTAATTTTATCAATCAATAAATTCCACTAGAAACAAACCTTGTTGTATTATTTTAATTCAATACTGTGAAGCTGCTTTGATACAATCTGTATTGTGAAAAGCGCTATACAAATATACTTGACTTGACTTGACTTGACTTAATTAGGGCTGGGTAAAAACTTCGATTTTAATCGATTCTCATCGGTTTTTACGAACCGATATCGATTCTTAAATCCCAAGAATCGATTAGGCTAGTCATCCTGTTTTCAGTTGATGCATGAATGTAACATTGTAGCGCGCATCCCATCCAATAAATCACAATAATCTTTGTGCTTTGTTACTATTGATATGAAACAAAGTCTCAGATTTCAAATTACGTCCATTTTCTTACGAAATTCAAAAACATAAATAGCGTTTTGGCGCTGTGGCGTGAGATCGCTCTGGCTCAACTCAGCTCAAGAGAAGCACATGATCTTCTCTTCCGCCTTGATAACACCAGTTACAGCGCGAAATAAACATGAATGAGCTTCTGAAAGTGTGTTAAAAGATAGAGTACAACTTATCAAAGTCCGTATCATGTGACATAGAATTGCTCAATCATGTTTCAACCGTGGAAAGATGTCAGTAAAACAGCTTGTAAACAATGTCATGTAACGTCACATTTAACTCAGAAAAACCATATCCAGTGACCATAAACTCGTCAGTCAGCTAGAAAAATTAACTCTAGAGAGGAGCATTTTGCTAAATATATGCACCATATTACATATTCATTATAATTTTTAATGTTCTTCCATTTTTAATGCACGTTTGAATAAATCTGGCAAGTTTTTTATGACAGCCACCATTTAAATGTTTATATTTCATATAACTTAAATTATTATAAAAATAAATAAAAGTGTAATGAAAGCTCATTCAAGTTCAAGTGCAAATCAGTTCATTTTTACCTTCAACAATAGTAGGCTAATGAAGCCTATAGGCTACAACTGACTCCCATAGTTTACAGCATTAGTGAAGAGATTTCTTTTCCTTTAGAACATTTGCCATGTATTGTACTTGATATCCAAAATAATCAATATTGAATCGAATCGGAATAAAAATCGAATCGAACTGCAAGCTTGTGAATCGAAATCAAATCGAATTGTGAAATTTGTGTCAATACCCAACTATTTACTTGATAGATAGATGGATGGAAGTTTTTCAACAAAATACGAAATCAACTTGAATACAAAGAGCACATTTCTAAGAGCTTGGCACATATGTTTTTCCCCCCAAATATGTTGTTTTCTTTATAGTTGTTTTCTTTATAGTGGACATCCTTATACGTCATTGACCCACTGACTACTTTTTTGTGTCTTTTTATTATTATTTGATAACCCCTGGTAATTTTGCTTTCATTGTATGGAAAAGAGAAGTGTTAAAATGTGCTAAACATTTATTTTGCATTGACTGGAGGAACGGTAACAGAATTGAATTAAATTTAGTTCATGGTTGAGCCATTCCTTTAATGCTCTGGACTCTGTCCCAAGTTAAGGTGATTCAGAAACTAGAAGAAAACACCAATGTGCCTTAAAATAAAAGTTCACCCAAAAAATAAAGTTTTGTCATCACTTACTCACCCTCATGTTGTTCCAAAGTTTTTTTTCTTCTGTTGAACACAAAAGAAGACATTTTGAAGAATGTTGGAAACCAAACGGTTTCTGGTCCCCATTGACTTCCATAGTATTTGTTTTCCATGCTATGGGTTCATCAACTCTCTGCTTACCAACATTCTTCAAAATATCTTCTCTTGTGTTCAGTGATGTTTTTGGCAGCCCTTTTAGTTTTAGTCTTAGTCTTTTGGACGAAAATGCTTTTTAGTTTTAGTCACATTTTAGTCACTTATAAACTTGATAGTTTTAGTCAAGTTTTAGTCGACGAAAACACAAAAAGGTTTTAGTCAAGTTTTAGTCGACGAAAACTCAAAAAAGTTTGAGTCAATTTTAGTAAAAAAAAAAAAAAGTAGTCTTTAACAAATTAATTTAGGTTAAAAAGTATTGGAAATGGGCTTAGGTTTGACAGGTTGTAGCAAGTGTTGCAATTCATTATTATTTTTTTATTTATTTGAAAAATAACCCCTGAAATTATGACTTCTGGTGAATATTGTGGAAACTAATTGATACATTTAGATAAATATATTTCATACCTTATAGCATATTAGCGAACTTATTTAATATAATTATTAGATTATCTCCTGATGCGTGCTGCTTAATATCACACACTCCGCCGTGACAAACGAAAAAAAAAAAAAAAAAAAAAATATGGTACAATTGGCCTTGTATTCATTGTCACTCACACATTCCAGCCACGGGTATTTTAATCCCATTCAATTCTATATTTTTGTGCTCTTTTCTTTTTCGCCGGTTGCTCGGAGGTAGTCATTTTTACATTTCCCGCTGTTGTCACTTGTCGTCATCGTTGCTACGATACGTGACTCACAATGACTGAAACGACCAATTAAAAGGGCATTCTCTGATGATGTTCCAAGATGTTAAAAACGCTACGCTGATCATAGACAAACAGGGGGAGAAATTACCATAGTATCTACCGCACCGTCGGGTTTTTTTCTCATAGCCTACAAATGTCTTCGTTCATAGATTGACATATATTAGAAGGCGGCTATGTGTCTGTCCTGGATTTGCACTGAATTGATTCTCAAAAATACGGAACTGAACAAGACTTGTGTCAAATACGGGACGATTCCGTATTATACGGAACGCTTGGCAACCGTCAGACTGTAATAATATTCGTTCCTTCTCGTCTCGTCAACGAAAACTCGAAAACGTCTCGTCATGTTTTAGTCACCTTAGAGCCATTTCTAGCCAGTCATCGTCGCGTTATCGTCATTAAAAAAAGGTGCGTCAACGAAATCATTTCGTTATCGTCATCGTTGAAGAAAACAACACTGCTTGTGTTCAGCAGAAGGAAGAAACTCATACAGGTTTGGAAGAACTTGAGGGTGAGTAAATGATGACAAAATGTTTTGACAAAAAAAAAAAAAAGAAGGATGACAGAAATCTTTGGGTTTATTTCAGAGGAAAAAGGCAGACCTTCCAACACATAGAAGCTGGTTGAAAGAAGTGATGTCTTACATTCAACTAGAAAAGATTAAATACATGATTCGAGATTCGAAACGTAAGTTTCAAGACACATGGTCCCCCTTTGTAAGATATTTTGAAGAGCTCCCCTGCCTCTAAGATGGAGTAACCTACCTCAATCTCCCCCTCTTCCTATATCATCTTTCCATATTATTATTTTTTTACTTTATTTATAACATAAACATTTATAACAGGTTTTATTGTAGTAGGGTTTTTTTTTTTTTTTGTAATGTATGTATGCCTGTCTTTCATAAATATCTGTTTCTGTTAAAACCACTAGTATTAGTTTTTTAGTATCAGTATTATGTATTATTATATCTATTATGTTTTCTGGACTAGTAGTCTTATAGAGTGTGATTGTATATTTTATGAAGATGTGCCAATTCTTCTAGGAGTCTATCCTTCTTTCTTTCTTTCTTTCTTTTTTTTTTCCTTTTTTTTTGTGCCATATTCTTCATATTGACGACTCATGTGTCTCATAGCTGCTGTCAAGCCTGTCATGTTTAAAGAAAACATGTGGACTAAGCAAACGTGTAATACTTGATTCCTTCACTGCCGATGCTGGAAAATCTAGAATTTGTCTTGGCTCAAGATTACTATTATTATTTTTATTTATTTATTTTTTCTATTTATTTTTATTTTTATTTACAATTAGGCTATTTTTTGAGCCATAGGGCGGAGGGGGTGGGAATATGATTGTAATTGTAACTGTTAAAACTCAGTAAAGAACATATATTTAAAAAAAAAAAATCTTTGGGTGAACTATTTCTTTAAAAGAGAGATAACTTCAGGGAGGACTTCACCTGCAGTTAATGTACAAGTGTTGTTGTTCAATGAAAAGAGCCCACTAAATGTCAAGTACAAACATCAGAATGACACTGACGTAAATGCACACACACATGTAAAATGACGTTAGAGGAAGTCCATTAGTGTGTGATGAGCAGGCGTCCATAAAACAATCATACGAAGGCTTCAGGTGGACTACAGATGTAGCAATATTTACTCTGGGGTTGTTTACGACTTTCAAATATGTTTCCATCACTTGTCAAGTCGTCATGCCATTTATTTATTTTTTACAATGAATATTGTTTCAAAGCAACTTTTCAGAAAACTATCCTTAGGTGCCTTCAAGTGAAAGCAATGGTGGCAGTCAGTAAATATAGGGAGAAAAACCTGAGAGGAGCAAGGCACACATTACAATAAATGTCAAATATGCTGTGGAAAAAAGGGATTTTAAACTTGTAAGGATAATGTTTAAAAAGTAAAGATGACGATTTGAAGTTCATCCTAAAGCTCTGGCTGTTAGATTGCTATGTAAACACAGTTCATGTTGCTACAACCATTTGTGTGTATTTATTTATTCCCGAGCAGGTGGGTCATATTCTTGACTGGTGACGTGTGTGTAACGCGCACTAAAGGGTGGCCATAGTTATGTTCCAATACAGAGGGCTACTGAACGTCACAGCTGTTCATTAACAGGACTGTATGTGTTTTTAAAGGTGCCCTGAGTGTTTTTAGCTCGCTGCTATGAATGTTCTGGATGTTATAGGGCATTACTTTAAAAAAAAAGTGCAACTGTAATAGTGATCCTTGCAAACCTTAAACGGGTGGTATAATGCCCTTTTCACAAGATGTAAAATAAGTCTCTGATGTCCCCAGAGTGTGTGTGTGTGTGTGAAGTTTTAGCTCAAAATACCCAACAGATATTTTTATAAAGCATGTTAAAATTGTCACTTTTTGAGGGTGAGCAAAAACGCACCGTTTTGTGTCTGTCCCTTTAAATGCAAATGAGCTGCTGCTCCCGGCACAGGGGGTGGAGCTACAAGAGCTTGTGTCATTTTACCTCACACAGACACGCACTGAAAATTTCACTAACTTTTAGCCTTTTATGTTCAAACCGGAGTCAGACAATGATGGAGAGACTCGAGAAGAAGTGACAACATGTAAGCAACAGGACATTTCTGAATGGTTAGCTGATGAATGTATTTAGCTTATGTGTAGTTATCTTCTAGTCATTGATTAGCATATTCTGTTATGATAATCTATAAATCGTGTTCCGGGGGCGGGGTTTATGTAAATTTTAGGGTTGGTGATGTCACTAACCCGGGAGGAATGTGGTGTAGTCTCTACCAACCGTTTGTTGTAGTCCTTAAAAAGGGATTTCTGTAAAAGCAAATATCTCCCTTTGCTCTGAACTTTGAGCGTTGCAACTTTGCAGATGTTGTTTATGCTCAAACAGCAACATTACACACGAACTAGAGTTAGAACATTTAAATGATAATCAAACACCCCTTTAATAATAATTTGACCATCAATAATAATGGAGCTATGTAATATATAATAAGGATATCCTGTGAGTATCCTCTACTCATTTTTGTTTTCGTCCCCATGCAGTTGCGATTTATTGCATATGTGGGAATATTTGGAGATTATACACTGTACTGTAACTTTCCTTTTGTTTATTATGTGTTATGTAAGAGATGTGCAAACAGCAGCAAAAAAAAAAAAAAAAACCTGACAGGGTGCAACATTATTACAATAATATTAATACTGAAGTTCATTGATATATTTTTTTCAACACAATCAATAAATTAGTGCATTGAAACATTCAATACAATTAAGCAATTATTTTACTCCCTTGTGAAAAAAGTGTGCTTAATTGTATTAAATGTGCACTAAAGAGAGTAAACATTTTTACACTTTCACTTTAAAGGGCATTTTAAATCATTATTTATTTTTAATAATCTTTTTTCATGCTTTAAAGAAGCAGCCTACAATTATTTTGATGTGTTGACTAAAAGACAAAAGCACATGTAAAGCCTACTTGATTTTACCTTGTGGCGCATTTACAAAACTGCAACTTCATCATTTGCAACTTCAAGCATTTTAGTTTGCCATAAATACTTGTCAGTACATTCAGCAGTAAACTTTAACCATATTTCAAAGATAATAGAATTATGAAATTACATACAAATATGTACTTAAGTCCTACTTTTAAAAAAACACTCTTAATTGCATTTAATATAAATTTAAACCCTAATACTTTTTCACTTAATGGCAAAAAACAAATAATTAGTTGTCCGAAAACATTTCTTTCAGTTCGCACTGAAGTATATTCTTTCCATAATAAGTGCTCTTTCTAAAAGTATGCTAAATGCACTTCTTTCTCACGAGGACAGTTATGTCTCCAATAACAGATGTGTGATTATTAAGATTAAACTAATGCTGTTGACACTGTAAAAGACACTGAATCTCATGCAGTCTCTGGGAAATCTTCTCCTTGCATTCCAGAAAACACATGCTCCGAATCTCTCTCAGCGTGAGGTGTGTGTGTGTGTGTGTGTGTGTGTGTTGGCCCTGAGCTATAAATAACCTGCACCGCAGAGAGAGAGAGACAAATCAGGACAAACAAAGAGGGAAATGTGCTAGGAAATAAGAAACATGTCTAGAAAGCCCGATTTAAAGAATCAAAAACAGAAGAAACGCTGGATGATGACATCACTGTTTTCTGCTTTATTGCTGCATTAAACTCATAACCTGATGAACTTTACAGAGACTCAACCAAACTGAACCAACACTGAACTGATTTCAGCTAAACAAAGGCGGTTTACTGTTGTCTTTTTGATGATGCTTTACAGCAGAATTGCATCACTGAATAATTATTTTTCTGTTATCAGTGCTTTGAAACAATCTGTATTGTATAAAGCGCTGTATAAGTAAAGGTGACTAGACTTGACTTGACTTGGTGCTACATATAAACACGGTTAAAAGCTAAACTGCTGATATTCTGAACAGTCAATTGCATAAAAAATAGAGAGATTGAGCATGATTCACTCTCCTCTGTGAGGTTCAAGAGATCATTATGAATAATAATGCTAAATAAAATGTGTTTTTCCACACAATTGTGTAGCTAGCGCTGAAACTTTAATCAGCTCCTTATCTAAATTAGCCGTCGAATGCTTGACACTTGAATTGATTTCAATGCGGCGACAAATACAACGCATGACTCTGCTGAAGGTTTTGTGTAAAAAACTCGGACAGGATTATGATTTCAGTTTTCAGTGTTTTAAACCCTTGTTTTAAACCACAAAATAATGCTTTCGACAGCTCAAAAGCCCAGCATAAACTATTATTAATTATATGTTAGTCCAGGCTGGTTTCTGCTGATACACTGTAGTATATATAGTGCTGGTCTCACTGGTGGACCAGAACAGTCATCTGAAATTTTAAAGTAAAGTCAAAACTGCTTTTATTAAAGAGACAAAACAATAAACATGAGTAGTATGTAAATTCAGCTTTGTACAAGTACATATCTTCTGTTGCATCAAAATTTCATAGGACTTTCATGCACATTTGAGAATACAGCAGACATGGACTAAGAATGTAGTACATTTAGTAAAAGAAATGAATGTGAAAAAAGCCCATAGTAAAAAGAATATCATTGCAGTCATGAGCGTGATATATTGTAGACAATAGTGAGAGCTTGCACTTTCAACAGTTGCTGGAAGAGAAAGAATTTAACCAAAGTCAACTTAAAGGAAACACTAATTACCATGATCACTCTCAGAAAATAAAGTACATAATTGTACCTTTAGGGCTCCAATGGCTTGTCACTGGGGCTGTACCCTCAAGGGTACAATACTGTACTTAAACCTTTAAAAGAAACGGTACATATATGTACCTTTTAATGCTTTTTGACCCTCAAAAAGGTACATATATGTACCTTGAGGTCCAATAATAAGCCCTATTAATGTAGATTGTACCTTGGGGGACAGAAATGGACTCTGTACCCCTATTTCTGACAGTGTAAGGACAACAGACGCACTGCTTGCTGGGATCATACCAGCATCCAAATGACAGCATATCGTGTCCAGATCCACCTCTGGCTGTGTTTGACACTGTCAAAGGCCAGACAAGTCATTTGGCGACGTCACTTTGTAAAGAAAAAACGTTTTCACAGATTCACGTTTTTGAAGTTTACACTTGCATCTTGGAACCTAATTTCAAAGTTTGTGTTCTCGAACCATCAAACACTGTTGTTGTGAAAATGAACGGCCAGAATGCATTAAAAGTTTTCTGTTTTCACGGTGTCGTGTAAGCGGCCCCTAGGTTAATAACTAATGATCTTTGCGACGGAAGTGAATCAATCAAAAACTAACTTAAGCTGGGTAATAACTTTATTCTAGAGCTGCTGTAAAGCCAATAAATAACTGTTACTTTAATTTCCTATTATCACTGTAAAGCCGCTTTGAAACAATCTAAATGTGACCCTGGATCACAAAATCAGTCATAAGTCGCACGGGTATATTTGTGGCAATAGCCAACAAAACAGTGTAAGCCAAAAATCATGAGGATATTAAGTAAAGATCATGATCCATGAAGATATTTTGTAAATTTCCTACCGTAAATATATCAAAAATGTATTTTTGTGAGTGAATGCAGCACAATCGCCAACATAAATGGACGACTTTATAGGAGATTTTCTCAATATTTAGATTTTTTTGCACCCTCAGATTCCAGATTTTCAATAGTTGTATCTCGACCAAATATTGTCCTAATCTCAATTTTAAAAAGAAATGTACCCATAAGACTGGTTTTGTGGTCCAGGGTCACATATTAAAAGCGCTGTTTAAAATGAAGGTGACTTGACTTGATTGACACTTGTCTTTAGCTTGCGGTTTTTGCACAGAGGTAAACCTGCCATTTCTCTTTGAGCAATCACAGTATCTGCAGACTGCAGATGTTCCTGCACGTTTGTGTTATTATTACTTCCCTCCTCTCTATAGCTTAAACAAAATCCCAATTCAAACATGGACAATGCTTGTTTCTGAATCACCGCTGCAGTATTAATCTGCGCTGGTCTCTGTGAGTTTCCTTGTATTGTGCTGGCTCTGGGTGAGACTGATGTGGATACGAACCCTGAAGTCATGTCTGCGCTCCCGAGGGTTCCCGCTTCACAATGGAGAGTAACGGAGCTGAAGAAAGCCAGGAAGAGGAAAGGTCTCGCAGAGAAGAACCTGTCGTCTGAGCAAACAGGTGTCATGTGTGTTCATGTAAACCAGCTCACACGTTCATGTGCACATCCGTTCAATTCTCTAGATTTTCTGATGTAAATGTGTGTGGTGTTTGTCCATGCAAAACCGGCCATCACAACTCTAGGTTGTAGTCTCTTTGAAATTCTGATTTCTAGATATGACTCGGGTGAAGGGTCGTGAAAAAAAAAAAAAAAAAAAAAAAAAAACATCCATTAGATGTAAACTGAAGTAATTTAATAAGATTTTATTCCTCCATCAGGTGTGTTGACTTATGGAGTTTTCACTGGTGATTTAGTCTGAAGCAGAATATGGTTTTGTGATGTGAATGACGCACACAGACTGGGAATAATCAGTTTGGTGAATTGTGATATGTGAAAGACCCACACACTAAAGACAAAAACATATGCGATAGAAATACGACAGCTTTACTGAGAAAAGGCATCGATTTTGATCACAAATGTGACCCTGGATCACAAAACCAGTCACATGTCGCACGGGTATATCTGTGGCAATAGACAACAATACATTGCATGGGTCAAAATTATCGATTTTTCTTTTATGCCAAAAATCATCAGGATATTAAGTAAAGATATCATGTTCCATGAAGATATTTAGTAAATTTCCTACCATAAATACATAAAACATGTATTTTTGTGAGTGAATGCAGCACAATCGCCAACATTAATGAACAATTTTAAAGGAGATTTTCTCAATGTTTAGATTTTTTTGCATCCTCAGATTCCAGATTTTCAATTGTTGTATCTCGACCAAATATTGTCCTATCCTAACAAACCACACATCAATGGAAAGCTTATTTATCCAGCTTTCATATGACATATAAATCTCATTTTCAAAAACTTTCAAAGACTTTCCATTTTCAAAGACTGAAGTTTGACTGTTTGTGACTGGTTTTGTGGTCCAGGGTCACAAATGACCTTCTTCTGTGCCTAAAGGTCATGTTGTGACAGAAACATTCGCCGTTCTTCAGTAAAGCTGTGTTTTAATCACACATTTGCTTTTTCACCTTTATAGTGTGTGGGTCTTTTTTTGCAACTTTTTGCCTGTTTGGATTATTATGGGTTACGCATCTCAGGGTTCAATTTTAAGCAAGTTGAGTTTTCGGTGTTTTCATTGAATTATGATATGTGACAGACATAGACACGAGTTTCATTTACTCTAGAAAAGATATATATAGCAACCGTATTGTGTTCTCGATCATGGGCACAGTGTGCGTTTGTGAAGATGCAAGATAAATGGAAGTGCATGAGGTTCGATACAATAAAGTGAGTATGAATCCGGGAGCGCTGAACAATCATCCATGGATTCAGGCCAAAGTAAATGTGGCCAGTGTTAAAACCACCTTTAAAAAGTAACGGTGAAGTCATATTTACCGTTGTTCGACACAGTCAAAGTCGACTCATTTCAATAGGATTCCACGAGATCCGGAATTTCACTTTAGGGCGAAAGTTTTCCAGAGGCAGATTACATATCAGTTTTGTAATCAGGAATTTTATTAATTCCTATTTGTTTTCACTGTTATACAGTAGGGGGCGCTATTACACATCTTCTGAAAGAGGACTGAATCTCCTGATCATAACCAGGGCCGTGCACAGACCTTTAGAGGGGCATGTGCTGAAACTGAAAAAGGGCACCCCCCTCCCTTTTTTATATAAAAATTATTTAGTAAGCCTACATAAAAGGAAGAAATGGTCACGTCTTCATGACAAATTCAATAATACAAAATAATAGTCTCAAAAGCTTTAGATTTATTCACGATTATTAACAACCATAATAATAATATAGATAATATAGATAAACAGGGTTTTAAGGGCCTCTTAACCTAAGTACAACAGCAATCTTCCGTTGCTCTTGTGTACTCCCTCTTTTTTAAATAGCATTTATAGAAATATGTCAAAAATACTTGACTCATACATAAACATGTTAACCAAATAATACAAATTAGCTTATAAAACCAAACAGAATAGCTAAAAAAGAGAATATGAAGAGTTGAGATGCAAAAGCCTCTAAGTGCCATCTGAAATTTTCTTCTAGAATGATAATTTTTATCAAGCTCGTATATTTAAGTTCAGTAATTTCACTTTAATGAAAATTAATAGCTAATTTTCATTGCCATTTAAGTGAAATTACTGAACTTAAATATACGAGCTTGATAAAAATTATCATTCTAGAAGAAAATTTCAGATGGCACTTAGAGGCTTTTGCATCTCAACTCTTCATATTCTCTTTTTTAGCTATTCTGTTTGGTTTTATAAGCTAATTTGTATTATTTGGTTACCATGATTATGTATGACATTGAGAAGAGGGGAAGGTAGAGCAATGAGTCAAGAATTTTTGACAAACTATTTTGAAATATAATTTGAGTAATTATGTCCAAATCAATTCCAGATTATAAGAAACTATAGCCATACCTTTACTATATCCAACATGTATCCGCCTACCTGGCAAACATGTGATACTGTGCTGTGGAGGACAAGGGATGTTGGTCTCTTGAAGGTCTCTTATTCACTAAAAATATTTCACAATATTACTGTTTTTGCTGTATTTTGGATCAAATAAATGAAGCCTTGGAATGAATTACATCATGAATTACATTCTGCATGATACAATATAAAGATTTCACAGTGATCTTCTGTAATGTTTTTTTTTTTTTTTGTTACTACTACAACATTACTGTAGTAAAACCATGTTTTACTACATTTTATACATGTGAGGATGAGCGGAGAGTATAGAATAATATAGATTAAAAATTAGCTAGATAGCGAATACATGCATGTTAACAGCCTTGAATTAACCATAATTGAATATTATTACCATAACATGATTAGCCTAAATGTTAATAAATTAAGTGTATCAGCAATCATAAATCAAAGAAGAAATTTCTTAGAAATATGTTACCTAGGTGATGAGGATCGCTTTGTGTAAGTTCCAGTACGAAACAGCGCGGGGGCGGGGGCGCGCCTGTTATGATTTTCCGATGTTAAAAACAAATTATATGTTGTTGTATTACTTATCAATATATAGTTTTTGACCAGCGAATGTGTGCAAATGTGCATTTTTTTTTGTCCGTCATTAATACGGCGCAGGCGGTATGAAATTACATTTTCATCAACAGGTTACAAAAGTTTGTTTTTCCTGTTGTAAAATACATTTGGCCAAAATCACATTTTATAAAAGATGAAATACTACTGTATGCACAGGATATTTAAGTTATTTGCGTTAGGCTATGTATTGGCTATGACTAGATGGCAAATGCTAGCCTAGACCTCTCTCTCAGGCGACGTCCCACATTTCTCAGTCAGTGAGTCATCAAATAAATAAAATATGAGCCTTTATAGACATAGTGTTTAGTAGTACTTATTCAAACAGCAAGATATTTATTTACCCTTCGCAAAACGTTCAGCTGCTGTCTACTGTGCGGCTGCTGTGGAACTTCCGTTGATTCAGTGTATATAGAGGAGGCGGAGTTATCAGCTTACTGACAGCTTGAGGATCGAATAAGATTTACACAAGCTCGGTTTAAGCTCGGAACTGTCATTGGCTAAATATTTGTAAAACAGACAGACAGACGTAAAGGATGACCAATAGCATTGGAAAAAAAAAAAAAAAAAAAAAAAAAAAAAAACACCACCAAAAAAGGGCACTTCGGAGTGTGAGGGCAAAAAGGGCATGTGCTCTACACAGGTTGAGCCCTACCTGTGCACGTGCCTGATCATAACACTCACGAAGAAGATGCAAAAACAAGCGTTCTCATTTGTAATCATATGCATACGTAAAATAACGCGATAATCAACATTTAACAGCATATAAATCAAAACTGCCTAATGTTACTGAGTGAAATGTCGACCCAGGACGAGCTGCAGGACTGTGAAGCTTCAGGAGTGTTGATTAGGGTTGCCAACTTTCTGAAATGAAAATAAGGAACGGGGGACACGCCCCCGTACACGCCCCCCAAGGAATAATTAAAAAAAAAATAACTCCTGAAATGATGACTTCTGGTGAATATTGTGGAAACTAATTGATATATTTAGATAAATATATTTAATACATTGTAGCATATTATAATACAACTTATAGGCCGATAGAATAGCAAAGTAGGCCTAATCAATATACAAGACTGAACCACATAAGTTAGATGTGAAATATAAAGCCTATCATGATCATTTTGCCAACAATGAACCATGGATTTGTTTAGTTTATAATACATTTTGTTTTTAACTTAAAAAAATACAACATCTAACATTCAAAACTTCTGTAGCCTTGTGCAAACTTATTCAGTAGAATTAGACTTCTAGAATGTTCTTTCCAGTGCAAAAAATATATTTTTAATTTAATTAGACAACATTTTAAGGAGGTTTAGTGCAAATATATTTATATAATTATACTTCCATTATAGTTAACTTTCTTTCCAGTGCAAAACAATAATATAAAAACATAAATGAAAAAGCTAATAAAGAAAATCTAAAATATTGCACTCAAATACTGCATTCAAGCAATACAACACCTGTATGCACATGGAAAATCTCACAGAAATAAATAAACCTCCAGACTAAGCACATTGTGCAGCTATTTTTTCCATGTGTACTTTTTTGATTTCTTTACAATGTTAGGCTAAACCTGTACTATCTCTTTTAATATAATCACTTTCTTATGAACTAATTTGAGTTTTAAAATTACATAGCCTACCATATCAGCTGGAGACGTCTGACGGACAAGGAACCGTGACATCGCTCGGCCGTGTATTCATTGTCCCTCACGCATTCCAGCCACGGGTAGTCATTTTCCCATTCAATTCTATATTTTTGTGCTCTTTTCTTTTTCGCCGGCTGCTCGGAGGAAGTCATTTTTTACATTTCCCGCTGTTGTCACTTGTCGTCATCGTTGCTACGATACGTGACTCACAATGACTGAAACGACCAATTAAAAGGGCATTCTCTGATGATGTTCCAAGATGTTAAAAACGCTACGCTGGTGATCATAGACAATCCGGGGGAGAAATTAGTAGCCTATCTACCGCACCGTCGGGGTTTTTTTTCACTGCACTGAATTGATTCTCAAAAATACGGAACAAAGTGCGTTCCGTATCAGTTCAATACGGAACAAGACTTTTATGTGTCAGATATGGAACGATTCCGTATTATACGGAACGGTTGGCAACCCTAGTGTTGATGGACTTGATCGACTCCATCTGTGTTTTGATCATCGCTCTGAATCCCATCCAGACGTAGTCTTTGACCAAAAAAAAGTGATTTTCTCAGCTTTTTGCTCAAAATGTTGCTTTTTTATTAAACGTACCCATGTTCAAGAGTTGATTAAAACAAATAATGCATGAAGCTTTTTATTTATTTATTTTTATACATTGCATGTTCAGATATTCATCCAACAAAACATTCTGGGGTCCATGAAATTTTTGTGAAAATGATCAAAAACGCTGGCGGTGGCAGGCAAGTAATGTGTTTAATTCCCTAATAATATTAATAATAGTGATGCTTGCACCATGTTGTAATCAAAAAACAATAATAACTGCAGGTGGGAATGATGATGATGATGAGTGTGTGTGTGTGTGTGTGTGTGTGTGTGTGTGTGTGTTTTAACTACCCTTCCTGCTGTTATTGATCTCTATTAAAGCAGAACATAGGCACTTCCTGTCTGTGTGTTGGCATCCTGTGATGAAGGATGCTTGTGAATACTGTGTTGTGTGGGTCACCATCCTGTAGACTTCCTCTCTCAACACTACATGAGTCAAATCCAGCAGGGAAAAAAATCCTTGATACATTCTTTGAAGATCCATCAACAAAGCTCTGGAATACTATCCAGAGTGGCAGTGGCATTCCACTGATATTGCAGCAGCATTCCTGCAGCTCAGGTTGTGTGACGCTCGGTTCTCCAATATCCGCAGCAAACACAGAGGGCCCTGTCTGGTCTATTCATTACTAACGCGCACTTTAAATAACAAAAAATAAAAAAAAAACTGCGCCATTGACTTTAGAGCAGGTTTCAGTTGGTCAATGGCTCAGTCTATTTCAGTTCCTCAAAATAGCAACGTGCCAACAATGCTCCTGAACACACACCTCATTCTCAGTCCAGCAGCCCATGGGCGCACAAATGGGCGCAAATGCATTTGCTATTTAAACAACGCGGCGCAGGACGTGAAAATGAAAATTGCGTCAGGCTGAAACTAGCAAAAAACACAATTGCGTCACGCCTGGCGCTGCATTGCACCGAGTGTAAGATAGAGCCCATGAATCTCCATTTACATGTAGCAGAGACTTTCATCCAAAACGACTTATTGTACTTTATTGTAGAAGAGCAAACAATAACGCAATACCCAATGTCAAGTTTCAAGGGTAAGCTAGAGTATAAAACTAATGCATTTATTTATTTAATAAGTTCAAGAATAAATAAACACATAAATAGGAACTCTTTCCCTTCTGTTTGAAAAGCATCTGTACAGGATTTGGGATTTTACTAAAGGAAAAAGGGTCAAACTCATCAAGGCCTCATGAAAGCCAGAAAGCATGTGAATAATTGTGTCTTCCTGTCAGACACACAGACTCAACGACTCCGGTTCATAAACTGGAGCAGAGGTGTCTGGTGTCTGGAGTCTCGGGTCACGGGCTGACCTCTCTCAGACACAGACGTAAATACACATCACAGCCAAGCAAAAGGAGAAAGATCAGCAGATGCACTAATGAATCCTGGGATAGTTCAACCCCCAAATATCAGTTTCTTTATCTCCTATGAGATGCAAAATGAGAAATTATGCAGGATGTTTACCCTACTCTTTTTACTTTCTCTGAAAGCAAATTAGTGTTTAAAAAAACATCATAATGTTGCTAGTTGCATATCAACTATTATCCCTTTGGAGCTCATTTAGAGGTCATACAAATATTAGGAACAAAACCATTTCCTGAATTTTTTTCCAAATTTATGCAATATTTAAGTAAAAAATTATGCAAAACTGTTTAAAATCCAATTAATGGAGGCAGTTTGGTGCCATCTGGTGGAAAGAAGTAAAGAAAATGCGTCTGTAATACCATTGTTTGGCCACTAGATTCCTATACAGGGCTGTGCATTCCTTAACTGCTGAGAACAGTGTTTTCAGACGTAATTACTTTACTTAATAAAAAATAGGTATTGCATATATTTACACATTATCAAAAGCCACTTTTCCACTGTCGGGCCGAACGCTTCGAAGAACAGCAAGAAACGGTTCCAGTTATATTTCCACTTGGTTCGGCACGGCTCGATTACAAACTGTTCACGGGCCAGATCTCTCATCACAGCTGGGGCTAATGTGTGACGATTTTCATCAAAAGAACGGTTGAAACGTTTCAAAATAAACAGCATGAAATAAAAAAAATATAAAACTCTAAAAG